>CM074718.1:662007627-662047545 GCA_037306005.1 Rhinophrynus dorsalis | reverse complement strand
TACTCTGAAAACTCAAAAATTTTAAAAGTCTTTCAGAGGGATGCAGCAATCTTGAAATTGCTAAGATATTGGTGCATGATCACAGAACCATCAAAAGTTTTTTTTGCAAATAGTCAACAGGGTTGCAAGAAACGTGTTGAGAAAAAAAGATGCAAATTAACTGCCAGAAATTTGAGAAGAATCAAACATGAAGCTACCAGGAACCCATTATCCTCCAGTGCTGTCATATTCCAGAACTGTAACCTAAGTGGAGTGTCCAGGAGTACTAGGTGTTCAGTGCTCAGAGACATGGCCACGGTAAGGAAGGCTGAAACCCGACCACCACTGAACAAGACACATAAGTTGAAACGCCAAGACTGGGCCAACAAATATCTGAAGACAGATTTTTCAAAGGTTTTATGGACTGATGAGATGAGAGTGACTCTTGACGGTCCAAATGGATGGGCCTGTGGCTGGATCAGTAGAGGGCACAGAGCTCCACTTCGACTCAGACGCCAGCAAGGTGGAGGAGGGGTACTGGTATGGGCTCGTATTATCAAAGATGAGCTAGTTGGACCTTTTCGGGTTGAAGATGGACTCAAACTCAACCGCCAAACCTACAGCTAGTTTTTATAAGACACTTTCTTCAAGCAGTGGTACAGGACAGGAAAAAGTCTGCATCTTTCAAGAAGACCATGATTTTTATGCATCGAAGTACTCCACTGCGTGGCTAGCCAGTAAAGGCCTTAAAGATGATAAAATAATGACATGATCCCCTTCCTCACCTGACCTAAACCCTATTGAGAACTTGTGGGCCCTTCTTAAAAGGCAGATTTACACTGAAGGAAAATAGTATACTTTTCTGAAAAAGTGTCTGGGAGGCTGTGGTTGCTGATGCACAAAAAGTTGATCATCAACAGATCAATAAACTGACAGACTCCATGAACGGAAGGCTTATGACTGTTATTGAAAAGAAGGGTAGCTATATTGGTCACTGATTTTTTTTTTTTTTTGAAATGTCACAAATATTTATTTGTAATTTTTGAGTTGTTAGTATTCTCACTTTAATAGATGAAAATAAACACGTAAGATGGGAAAATTATCATTTTTCATTTAGTTGCATAATAATTCTGCACACTAATAGTTGCCCAATAATTGTGCACACATAGATATTCTCCTAAGAAAGCCAAAACTTGACTTTTACTTTCTTAAATATTCAGGTTTAAGGTTTGTTAACATTTTGGATTGACGGATAGCACTGTAGTTTTCAATAATAAAATGAATCCTCAAAAACACAACTTGCCTAATAATTGTGCACACAGTGTAGTGGTCTTAGGTATCCAACATGTTGCAATGCATTGGATACCTCTCTAGTACTCAAAAAGATCCAAGTGCAAGAAGAGTGAGCTGTTTTTCTTGCCCACTCTTTATTTATATGAGTGCTACTCACCTCTGATCGCCTGCATTCCACCGTTGATCCTCTCGCATGAGGGAGTAGCGGTGAAAGTGTAACAGAGACCAGTCCATGAAGGCATCAAACATATATCATTATCTGATGTCATTGAGGACCGCTGGTCATAGGAAGTTGCAAGGAGTGTTGCAAGCTCCAATCATGCTGTGTGAATGATTTGCCCAGTGGTGGTGTTGACTGTGGATCATGTTTGCAGCAACATGAATGGGTTTGAGATGAATGCGTCAAAGTTGCAACATGCTGCAACAGCTGTGACTCGCTGCTCAAGCTTTGCCTTAATAGCCCATGTGAACAGGCTCGCAGACAATAGTAGGTTATACTTTACTGAAAGAAATGCAGCTTTGGAATGCTGAATTTCTGTCACCCCTTTTGTCAATAGGCTATATTAAAGGGATAGTAATACTTAGTTTTAACTTTATTTTATTTTGTAGGCATTAAAAAAACATGAAGAACGATATAAGTCTTATCTCTCAAACCTTTATGGTTTATGAGATATTCACAAGCAAAGTTCCCCTCCCCGCCCCTTTTACCTAGTGTAAGCCATCTCTTCTCAGATGTGAATCTGGTTGTATGACAGTACAGATAACAGAAGGGGACAATTTTCTTTGTATGAAAACAATGAAAGCCCTTCCCCCCTTGACATGTTTTTCAGGTTTTTCCATTATCTTAATTGAAGATTGTCCCTCTCTGCAGTCTACCTGGGCACCTCCCTTCTAATCTGGTTGAACAGGGGGGGGATACTTTGTTTGTGAATATCTCTTAAACCATAAAGGTTTCAGAGATAAGACTTATATCATTCTTCATGTTTTTTTAATGCCTACAAAATAAAATAAAGTTAAAATGAAGTATTACTATCCCTTTAAGTGGCTGTTCCTTTGATAAATGGAAGGACTTACCTCACGTGTCCTTCATAAATCTTACAGTATATCTATATAATCTATTGTTCTATCATTTCACAATCTGATAAACGCAACAGCTCTGTGCAATCATCTGTGATGAATTTTCTCTATTGGATTTCTCATTCAGTCTGTTGAAGCAATTTTCTGCTGTGAAAGGGTATGAACTATAGACATATTATAATGTAGATCATTGTATGGAGGCAATAAGAGACACAACATAAAAATCTACACACACACCTGACTGCAGTTTGAAGGACAACTACAAAGGTAAGACCATCTGTAATCAGAAGCCCTTCTTTAACATGAGCAATGGTACTGTCGGTACGGCAGTTTTACTTTCAAAACACAAATTATTTTGGATAAAGCTGATATTTCCTATTGGAACAAACACTTTTTGTTAAGCCTCTAAGTGTCCGGGGGGTTACAATGGATTCTTTCCACAATGTGCCCACTCAAAGGGTTAATGCTTGGCAGATGATTTTGAGACACTTGCCCGATCTGCAGTATGTCTAGGCAGAGCTAAGCTGTTTTGACATATCATCTACTATGGCCAATGACATGGATAATGCTTCTTAACATGGGTAAAATTCCGTGGCGTACAGGTCATTCTCTTAAGGGGAATCAATGCTGTCTCTCTTCCTCGCGTTTCCCCTACGATCCTTCATTGTGCAGCCTGGAGCGGATAGTGAAATGCAAGAAAGGAGCCCACTGCTTAAAGCAAAAATCTGCTTCCAGGACAATCCATTATATGTGACAAGCTAAATGTTCCATGGTGTACCATATGGCATCAGCGCAGGGCCAACGGTGGAAGGGAGAAATTCAGCAAATGCATCACTATTATGGAGTTTGGCTACAGACCCAAATTTCATTTAGTTTATTTAGTATTTGTTTGGTCCTTACCAATGCTTAACCTTTGCATCTGCATCAAAACAAAAAGACGACATTTAATTTGTGGATATCGGAAATAAGAATGAGTAAATTAACTCAAGGTGGTCAGTGTAGTGATTCGGGGAACGGTTACATATCTCTCTGGCACTAAGACAGTTAACCCTTTGAGTGCCAGAGGGGTACGGAACTATATAAGGAAATATTTAGACACACACACACACATATACACACATACACATGCACACACATACACACACACACACACACACACACACATACATAAACACACACATATGCATGCACACATATACACACACACATATACACAAATATACACACACACACACATATACATACATAAACACACACACATATACATGCACACATATACACACAGACACACATATATATATATATATATATATATATATATATATATATATATATATATATATATATTTATATATATATATACACACAAACAAACATATATACACAGACACACATATACACACATATACACAAACACATATATACACACACATATATACAAACACACACACACACATATACACATATCACACACACGCACACATATACACACATACACATATATACACACACAAATATACAGAGACACATATATACACACACACACACATATACATATGCATATACACACACACACACATATATACATACAAACACAGATATACATACACATATATACACACACACACACATACACACAATTCTGTTAAATATTGATTTTCAAACATTTATACGTTTTGTATGGTTTTGGAACATAAAATGAAATCTGCCGGTCTAGGAGTCACTGACAGTCACTGACACAGACAAGAAAACAAAGATGTGAAAAATAAAGAGTCCTTTGCCTATTACACATTTCCCTACAATCATGTGAATTCTGTCAGGTTACAGCAAATCCAATAAACCAATATCATCCAGATGTCCCACAGATACATGTTACAGGGGACTGTTTGTTTTGTTTGCTATGTTTAACCTCTTAATGGCTGGTGGCATGTCAGGACCTCCACTGGTATCCTTGCCTAAAAGACAGATGACAGTCCTGACACGTACTTTGTGAAACAGCGTTCCTGCGGGAGCCCTGTGAGCACTACCGGGTCTGAAACTAACTACTCACTATCAGACCTCCTGTTTGGTGAGGGTCATTAGTATTTCTTCTGCTTATATGTTGTTGTTTTTAATTAATAGTGGATGAGTTAACTGACACGTAGGATATTTTTTTCATAGAGGAACCTGAGATGTAAATCCGACCCTCAATTTGTGTTACCTATTCTCCCTACTGCATGAAATAACCAACCCTCTTTAACCCTTTAAGTGCCAGAGGAGTATGTGACACAATGCTTTTGCATACCCCTCTGGCATGTAAAGGTTTAAGAATCACTTCATATTAAATATATATATATATTGCAGGGTTTTCCTGTTGGATAACAAGGGTACTGTCACTGCTGAGAGATGTTTTATTCAAATGTGCAATGTGCATCTGTTGGCTGCATTACTTCCATGGCCTGAAATGTTATGGGGGAGCTACTGCTGCAGCAGTCTATGGACAGATACAGTCAGTGACAGTAACCCACCATAGACTGCAGTAGCAATGGCACCACAGTAAAATTTCAGGCCATGGAATATATATATATATATATATATATATATATATATATATATATATATATATATATATATATATATATATAATTTTTTCCATATTCAGTGGTTGATTTACATTCCAGGCCCCCCTAAATAAGACACTCTAGCTCCACCTCTGGTCACACCCCACTCCTCACATGATCCCACCCCCCAGTCCCCTCCACTATTTCCTGCCACAGAATATACCCTTGCCCTATAACAAGGAGGAATGAAAAAAACTTTAACCCCTTGGTGCTAGAGAGATCTCCAACATGTGGCATGGAGATCTCTCTAGCACCCAAGAGGTTAAATAATAACCTGTATAGGGGTATAAAACTGCTGCAGGGACATTGAGACTGCTCTGGCCACACCTACAATTTAGAATGTGGGTGTGGCCAGCACAGCTTAAGTACCGCCCCTTCAAATTTGGAGCTGTAGGTGGTTGCCTACTATTGGGAAATCCAGCCTTGTTCATATTACACAGTATTTTTCCCTTAACATTATAGACTTTGTAAGCCTCAAATCATGAGCTGGCTATTTGTCAATAAATAAATAACTCCTTAACCCCTTAAGCACCCATGATGACCCTGGCACATCATGGGTTGGTGAGCCGCAAGGACCCATGATGTTCCAGGACCTTCATGGATTTCAGGGCTCCCCGCAGGGCTGCAAGCCATTCAAGCAGCCCTGAACCAGATCTCAAAAAAAAAAAAAAAATGGTCTGTGGTCCTAAAAGTGATAGTAATATTAAAACATTACTAATCCCCATATTGTAGGCATGCTAAAAAGAAATGTATTGCCCCCAGTGTCATCTCTCAAACCCTTATGGTTTGAGAGATAACCGTACGCAAAGTTCCCCCTCCCTCCCCCTTCCCTGAAGTCAGAGTTGTAGCTGACTGCAGGGATAGCCGGTCTTATGTGCATCAGGTGGATCTGCAGCAGAGCCGAGATCGCGTTAGTAAAAAAGAAATCTTTCACTGAAACGCTCTTCTACATGTGCTTCCAAACCAAGCACACGTAGAAGATCGTTTCAGTGAAAAAATTATTTTTTATTAACACGATCTCGGCTCTGCTGCAGAGCAGATTGACTGTCGTACAACAGGCTTCCCCTGCAGTCAGCTACAATGCAGACTTCAGGGAAAGTGGAAGGAGGGGGGACTTTGTGTGCTGTTATCTCTCAAACCATAAGGGTTTGAGAGATGACACTGGGGGCAATACATTTCTTTTTAGCATGCCTACAATACGGGGATTAGTAATTTGTAAGTATTACTATCACTTTAAGGGGTTAAGGACTACAGGGGTAATCAATACATTGTGGAGCAATGCGTTGCACACTGCTCTGGTCTTTAAAGGGTTAAGTGTTACCGCAGCTCTGTGCCAATTGTTTACAAAGCTTATAGCTTGTATTGGTGCAGAACTCCTGATAACACTTCTAATTCTGATTATCTGTGACAACGGTGTAGATCAAATGCACCAAGCAGTGTGTGCAAACACACAAAAGAATAATCCCTAACTGGCAGCGGTGTGGTACAAAGGGTGATTGTTCACCCCTTCTCTATACATTATTCCAATACACTGTTCTACACAGCATTACATTCTTCTTTCTTTGTAAAAGCCATTAACCCTTTTGTGCACTATAGTGGTACAAAAAAGACAGCATACCCTTTGGCCCTGAAACGGTTAACCGTTTGGGTTCCAGACAGGTATCCAATGCATTGAAATGGTTAAATTAAAATCAAGGCTGGCTTACAGCCAGGTCATGCCAGTTTGATGACTTGGGCTCTTATTCATCGAGTTAAAGAGGCGCCATTCTGGAGCAAACCAAGTACACCTGAAGGGGGGAAAGGAAAATTCACAAGATACTCACTGATTTAAAAGAAGCTTTTAACCCTTGCACGATAGAGAGATCTCTATCACATTGCAAATGCATTATAGGACTTTCTAGCATTCGAGTGGTTATAAGTCTAATTTAAAGGGATAGTAATACTTAAAATGTAAAAAAAAATATGTTGTAGGGTTTATACCCCTGAGTAAAACAAGAGTACTCCCACTGCTGAAAGGTGTTTCATTCAAAAGTTATTAATTTTCAAAGTTGAATTTTTTAGGTGCAGTATCACAGTGGCCTGAAATTGTACAGTGGCGCTGTTGCTACACGATCCTATGGACAGCTCTGGTCAGTTGACCATAAATCTCCATAGGATGGTGTAGCAACAGCGCCACTGTACAATTTCAGGCCACTGTGATATCGCACCTAAAAAATTCAACTTTGAAAATTAATAACTTTTGAATGAAACACCTTTCAGCAGTGGGAGTGCCCTTGTTTTACTCAGGGGGGTAAACTCTACAACATATTTTTTTTTACATTTTAAGTATTACTATCCCTTTAAAGTGATAGTAAACTAAAAAAATAAACTAAATAATCCCAGTCCCATATGGTTTGAGAGACATAAACTTTTAAAGTTCCCTCGTCGCTGACAGAAGGAGATTCGAGTCGTGTGACCGGCCAGCGGCTCTCCAGCAGAGCCGAAGTAACGCTATCAAAAAAGAAGTACTTCATTGGAACAGTCTACAAAGTGTGCCCGGTTTGCATTCACACTTTGTACACCGTTCCAATGAAGTAGATTGTGGTATCTCGGCTCTGCTGAAGAGCCCCCTGCTGGTCCCGGGACCAGGATCTCCCGCTGTTAGCTTACAGCAGGGGGCGGGGACTTTAAAACGTTATATGTCTCAAACCATAAAGGTCTGAGAGATGGGACTGGGATCATTTAGTTTATTTTTGTAATAGCTACAATATTACATTTTGTTATAATAATACATTACTACCCCTTTCAACAATGTAAATTTGTAGAATTGCCACATTAACACTACGGTGCAGTTGGTGTGTTCCAGAATTGCACCTCTTTAGCTTGTATGATAAGGCTCCATCGGTTGATTTTTTGCCTTGTAGTATGAGGAACTTTCATTAAAATTAAAGTGCCCCCCAAATCATTATACAAATAGCAATACACATAACCATACTAGTATTATCCTGAATAGGTCCGGCATTAGTGAGAAATCCAACTTGTTCGGCAGACATCAACGGGCATCAGCCCAGACATCTTGCTGAAGAGACATCTGTGCTGTCTGTCCCGGTCTCCTCTAGGATTGGTGAAGGGGGTTGCATTGTACCTTAAAGCGGAACTACCACCGCTACGCAACTTTGTTTCTAATAATTCCCTATCTGGCGAGTAGCTGCTTAGCAGCGCTAGTCGCCAGAATTATTACCTGGTTATGGAGAAATATGCATTCATCTTCGGCTGACAGGCAGGATGGAACACGAACATCTTGCTCTAGTGACGTCCGCGCGCCTGTGCTGTCAGTCCCTCCCGGAGCCGAATGGCTCCTATCAACGCCTCCTACAGCGTCTGGGACTGACAGTGCAGGCGCACGGACGTCACTAGGGCAAGATGTCCGCGCTCTGTCCTGCCTGTCAGCTGGGGATGAATGCATATTTCTCCATAACCAGGTAATAATTCTGGAGACTAGCGCTGCTAAGCAGCTAGTCGCCAGATAGGGAATTATTAGAAACAAAGTTGCTTAGCGGTGGTAATTCCGCTTTAAGGTAGAGGAAGTGACTGATGGCGCAGGTGCACAGATGCCACTACAGCAGGACGCCTGTCTGTGAGTATCGAAACAAGTTGGATTTCTCAATAATGCCAGACCTATTCAGGATAATATAAGTATTGATAGGCATATCGCTATTTGTATAATGATTTGGGGACACTTTAATTTTAACAAAAGTTCTGCTTTAAATGAGACCAGCAGGCAATACAACAGTATATGCTACCAGCAGAGTAATACACCATTACATCCAAGCAGCAAGTCATTACACATTTTCCTGGTGTAGTGTATTTACAAAGCAATATAATGTGAGCATGACTTTTCCCATAGAAAGTCCTCTATTGGCTATTGACACAAGGGGGGTTAAGCACTAAGGGGTGATAAATCAAAGATGACTTCTCCAGTGATATCACTGCACAGTGCACGGTCATTCTCAATCAGGGTGCCGTGGCACTTCAGTGTGCCGTGGACGCCAAATTAGGGTGCCCCATGTTTTAAAGGCTGACAAAAATGTGAATATTATATTTTAAATATAAAAATATGGAGATTGTTATATACAATGTGTTTATTATTATTACCATGATTGTGAGACTAATATCTGTATATTTATGAATTGTACCCTTTATTATGACATAGATAAATGACATTAAACATGTCAGGGGTGCCCCGAAAGTTCCAGACTGTGTTTTAAAGGTGCCTTGAGCAAAAAAAGGTTGAGAACCACCGCACTAAGATCTCCAAATTTGGAGAAATCTTAGTGCATTGGCTCCATAGAATAACATAGGAACTGGAGAAGTGATATCACTGGAGAAGTCATCTCCACTTTATCACCACTTTATCACATCTAAGTGCATCTCACCCAAAGTATTCTGCATACATCAAACTATTTCTAGTGGTGGAACCAACTGGTTTTACAATAAAGCTCTGAAGAACTCGGACAGCCAAATGAATGCTCTGGAGTCCTCTCACGCTTCCATCCAGTATCCTTTATTACATAAAGTGGTAGAATGCGTTGCTCACTGTGAGCCATAACCACACATGCGCAGTAGAGAGTCTCTACTGTGCATGTGTGGTTTCGCACACACAGTGCTTTTTTACTGTGAGCCGCCTGGAGCTCCCCGCTAAGGATCAGCACGTTCGGCGAGTCTCTACTGCTCATGACTGCAGTCATGCGCAGTAGAGATTCGCCAAACGAGCTGCCCCGCTCCGGACGGCTCACGTCGTGTCTCTGCTCCTGGCTCTGGGGCAGCTGGGTGCACTTTAGCCCACTGTATACTAGTCAATGATAAATCTATTAGAATGCAAGTTTGTAGTGGAATACAAGGTTGTCATTTAACACCTTAAGGACTATGGACGTACATATCCATCATAGGGAAAACGTGCAGTAACAACCCATAACGTATATGTGCGTCATGGAATTCAGGGGTCCTCGCATGGCTGCACGCCATTCCGGGACCTCTGATTCTGACTCAACAACAACAAAAAATGGCCCTTAAAGGGATAGTAATATTTCAAAATAAAAGCAGCTCCAATTAATCTTCATATTATTCCAACTATTTTGGGGTCAGGTCGTAGATGAGTTGTCTGTTGTTTTTGGACACCGGATTCAGAGCTCCCAGTTGGAGTTTTTGCTAGGGGTAGATCAGTCACTTAATCAGCTTACTAAGTCGTAGATGAAGTTATTCCATGTTTTATTACTTACTGCCCTCAAAACTATACTTACCCACTGGATCAGACCAGACTCTCCGACAATCCAACAGTGGCGTGACAAAACCACCTTAGTTCTTCGCGCTGAATGGATAGCTTCTTTGGCTAAGAAAGACACTTTAGGGCTTA
Source organism: Rhinophrynus dorsalis (assembly GCA_037306005.1). Taxonomy (NCBI): domain Eukaryota; kingdom Metazoa; phylum Chordata; class Amphibia; order Anura; family Rhinophrynidae; genus Rhinophrynus; species Rhinophrynus dorsalis. The sequence goes on along the minus strand of CM074718.1, from coordinate 662,037,204 downwards.
GATTTTGGCAAATTTGGGAGCCTTATATATCAACGATGCCTGACACCACGCGTTCCACTTACACGCTATGTTTTCAACACACATCTTGGTACCTTCTTCGAGATATTCGAATGACTGCATGAATTGTTTCTCACCTAGCTAACGCATTCTATATTGTTTTCAGATAGAGATATTTCATTTTTTTTTTTTTTTAGATTTTTCTTTTGTTTTCACGCCTCCCGGGGACTGGTGGATTCCGTGGGGGGTAGTGCCAGGGATGGGGTTTGCTGCTGGGGATATTTTCTCTCTTTTTCTTTTGTCCTTTCTCCTGTTTATACTGTACTGTTTTAATACTGAAAATAAATAAAAAAGTTTGACTCCAAAAAAAATCTTCATATTATTTGGGCCCTGGAGAGTGTTATTTCAATACTGTCAGATTTGTAGATCAAGATGGCTTGCAGAGAGGGACAATGTTCAACTAGTATAATGGAAAAACCTAAAAATCCTGTCAAGGGGGGCAGGGTTTTCATTGTTCTCACAGTAAAAAGACTGTCCCTTGCTGTGACCTGTCAGGTCAAGAGACCAGATTCCACATCTGACGTGAGCAGTGTTACATCAGTAAATACTATGAAGATTAATTGGAGCTGCTTTTATTGTGAAACATTACTATCCCTTTAAACCCTTTTACCTAGTGTAAACTGCCTCCCTTCAGATGTGGAATCTGGTCTCTTGACCGGACAGCTCACAGCAAGGAACAATCTTCTTACTGTGAGAACAATGAAAACCCTGACCCCTCTAACAGGTTTTTCAGCTTTTTCCCTTATCTTAATTGAAGATTGTCCCTCGCTGCAATCTACCTGGACACTCCCTGCTGCTCTGAGCTGAATAGTTTATATCAGTAAAAGGGGCGGGAGTGTGATACTTTATCATTCAATTACGCTTCAACTACAACTCTGACAGTATTGAAATACCACTCTCCAAGGCCCAAATACTATAATTAGAGCTTCTTTTATTATGAAACATTACTATCCTTTTAAGGACTGTCTGCTCGCACACACGGTCGGCACTTAAGGACCACGGACGGATTTTCTTTTTATTTGTGCATCTGGTTGAGGGCTCCCCAAATGGCGTGAAGCCTTATGGGGATCCCTGAAATCCATGAAGGTCCTGGCACGTCATGGGTCCTTAACGCTCGCCAACCCTTGACATGTCAGGACCGCCATGGATCCTTAAGGGGTTAAGTGCAGGCAGTGCACCTGGTCCTTAAAGGAATAGTAACCCTTTATTTACAATTTACATGTTGTAAAAGTGGATACTATATACAGTCAAACTGCCTATACTTTTTTTCATCTTCACCTATTTCTGCACTTTTAACTCTCAGTGAACTCTCTGGATCTGTTTCCCGAAAGCTTTATAGGTAATATGACATGTAAATGAACTAGCAGATGCAGAACAAAAAAATGTCTGTTGTCAAACTCTCAACACAAAAGCCAGACAGAGAGGCGTTATCCGGACTTACAAGAGGAATCCTTCCGTCCATCTAAACCTATGGATAAAATGTATCTCCATGCTGACATGGAGGAGTTATTTAGAAATCACTGGCTTAAGGAATGATTTCATGAAAAAGAAAAGTAAGAATCTCACCAAATTACAGAACTATTGACGGGATGCGAGAAACGTGCGCAATCGCTAAATAGTGAGAGAAAATCGATAGTGAACACTTTCGTGGAAAACACTTTTGCGCATGATGTTAAATTGCGTATGAAAAATCTAAATTAGCGAACAGGTGCGCGCATTTTGTGGGTGTGGTAAGGATTATCAAATCTGTCTGAGTGGAATAGCGAATGTGCTTAATGCAGAAACTGCTGCTCCGAATTAGTTTATAAATCTGTGTAGTGTTGTCTTAATAAATTATTTTTTATGCGCGGTTCAAGACGCATTCGGTATTTGACTTCCTGGATTAGAACATGTGCAATATCTAGCTGCGCATGAAAAATTCCGTTAGCACATGTGCACATTTCTTTAATCCAGCCATATGGGCAGAATGCAAGAAACATGCACAATCGCTATTTACAGTATACTTCTGATGACAAAATGATTATCACCAAAATATTACTGAATTGAGCATGTTTTTTCTGAATTAGTGAACGTTTGCTCATTCTATAGCAAATGCGTTTAAAAAAAGTGGGCATAGCTAAAATATCCACCATTTTGTGAGAGGATTAGCAATGGCGCCTAATTCAGCAAAGCAATTAGCACACATTTTCATACGTCTGCCTAACTTTGCAGTTAATTTAGGAGCATTCGTTAACTTTGCTGTTAATTTAAGAGCATGTGCTATTCAGTATCAAGGCTTTAAAGGGATAGTAATACTTTGTTTTCTCTTTATTTTATTTTGTAGGCATTAAAAAAACACGAAGAACGATATAAGTCTTATCTCTCAGACCTTTATGGTTTGAGAGATATTCACAAGCACAGTTTCCCCTCCCGCCCCTTTTACCTAGTGTAAGCCATCTCTTCTCAGATGTGGAATCCAGTCCATAGATCAGACAGATAACAGCAGGGGACAATTTTCTTCCTATGAGAACAATGAAAGCCCTGCTCCCCTTGACAAGTTTTTCAGGTTTTTCCCTTATCTTAATTGAAGATTGTCCCTCTCTGCAGTCTACCTGGGCACCTCCCTTCTGCTCTGGCTGAGCAGTGTTACATCAGTAAAAGGGGTGGGAGGGGGATACTTTATCTTTGAATTACTCTTGAACTACAACTCTGACAGAATTGAAATAACACTCTCCAAAGTCCAAATACTATGATGATTAATTAGAGCTGCTTTTATTATGAAACATAAATATCCCTTAATAGGTTTCTTACATCAAAACGTGAGCAATAGAGAATAGCACATACATTTACAGATTTTATAAAATAGCGAATGCTCAGCTTTATTGCATTCTACCCTAAATCACAACTGTAACTCACATGCTAGACAGGTATGTAGACAGGTATATAGACAGGTATGTAGAGACCTTCTGGCACAGAGTCACTTCATCTTTACTTGACAAACAATACAAACTGAGACATAGATTAACTACCAAGGGATAGAACGCAATACAATCTCTAAAGGACAATAAGAAAACACGATCATGAAGCCAGCAAACAAAAGTGGCACAGTAGTAATTATGAACACAGCTGACTATGTAAAAGCGGAACACAGGTAACTCTTGGATTAAAGATACATCACACTATAAGAAGATTCCACTTCTGACTACACAAGAGTGCTTAAAGTGTTAGTAATGTCCACAAAAAGTTGTTTGCATTTAGAAGAGCTTAAAAAGCTGAGCTGAATGCAAAAAAACGTATCTCTCAAACCGCTATGGTTTAAGAGATACGGGCGTTTATAGTTTGATCTCTCCTACTGACAGCTGTAAAGCTGTCAGCAGTAGATTTGTGTTGGTCGACATGGAGGAGCTTGAGAAGTGCAGTGATCTCGTTATTTACCACGAATTCCTTCATTGGAATGGTCTAAGGCGAGTGCTTGAAAACCAGGCACACGTTTTAGACCATTCCAATGAAGGGATTTGTGGTAAATAACTAGAGCGCGGCTCTGCTCAAGCTCCTCCGTGTCGACCGAACGGATCTCCTGCTGACAGCTTTACAGCTGTCAGTAGGAGACAGCGAACTTTTAACTCCTGTATCTCTTAAACCATAGTGGGTTGAGAGATACGTTTTTTGCATTTAGCTCGTTTTTTAAGCTCTTCTAAATACAACCAACTTTTTTGTGGACTTTAGTAACACTTTAACCCTTTGAGTGCCAGAGCGGCAAACAATGCATTGCGTTCTTCTCTGGCACTCAAAGGGTTAAAAAAATTAATAAAACGGCCCTTCTAATACTAGAGACCATATGGGGGGTACTTATTCCTGAAGACCCAAGGGCTTGATGCTTTTATTTGCTCCCTAAAATACACAAGGAAGGAAATCCTGGAAGATCGGTAATATCTGGAACTGGCACACTCACAGAAAATATCTCTGGCTAGGGGGCAAGTATTTGGTAGCCATTGGTTAAAAAATAGCCAGTTAGATACAGGACACTACCAATCTCTTAACCCTTTGAGTGCCACGGGGGTACAAAACACATTGCTCTGCAATGCATTGTATTCCCCACTGGCATTCATAGAGTTTAACAGTCTGACCTGGGCTCCATCCCAAAGGAAACAATTCTACCACTATGAATATGGAATTTCTTTACACCAAGATTCCACATGATGATTCCATTGCAGCCTGCAAAAGCTTTTCTACTACAAGAGGGCTTACCCACAGAACCTGCAACTGAGCTAATACACTTTAGACTAACACATAATTATTTCACATTTGGGCAAGAACTCTACATACAAAAGTCTGGAAATGCCATGGGAATGTGAATAATACCTCAATGGGAAAACTTATTAATGGCAAAATTGGAAGAGGATTTCTTGTCTAAATTCCAAATAAAACTGTTGGTCTATCTCCACCATAAAGATGATATCCTAATAATTTGGACTGCTGGTGATGATGTAATTTTCCCAAAAAATACAGTGCTTTAATCCCCCTGTGAACCTCAAACTCACCCATTCATTCTCCCATGCAAATTAACATTCTGGACACCACAATCAGTATTAAAAACATCAACCAGACGTTTGTGAGCTGCAAACTAACAGACAAACCTAATTATCTCAAAATGATGTCAGGCACAGTCAGGACCTGTGATATAACCACATCTGCTCTACTTCTGACCAGGAAAAAAAACTTAAAAATTCCAGGAGAGAATTTTTCAGTCACAGACATAACGTCAAGGTCTCAGACGCCCAAATTCAGAGAGACACCAATGTACCTAGAAGACATCTCCTGTAATACAAATAACCACAGGAAAAGAACAGAGTGACCTTAGCAGTCTTCTACACCCCCCAACTTAAAGTTCTGCAAAAAAAATCTCAAAAGGGCTTCAAACAAAACTACATACGGATGACAGAAAACCTTCACTCCTCTCCTATAAACGGCCCGCCAACCTAAAACAACTGTTGGTAAAGTTCTGCCTAAATAATGCAACAGGAAATGGTACTTCTCCCCATAGATCCAATACGCAGAGATGTAAGCATTGGGTCTACGGTATTGTCCCGCGAGGACCTTGAGAAAGTCACAGGACATTATCATTGGCTTGTAGTGGAAGGTCCTGACAGGGCATTGCTAGAAGCGGGAGGCAAATTCAAGCATGTCTCCCGCTTTGAATATGTCAGGCTGTCGGATTGGACTCCTGTGGGGGTGAATGGCAGTGAAGGTACCTAGAGAGGATTGTGGTTGGGCGAGGAGATCACTGAGGAATCAGGAGGGGGTGAATGGATGTAAGTGAAGACATTGCAATGGGGTAAGGAGAAAAATAAATCAAAATTGTATTTTCTCTTGTATAATACACCCCCCCCACTTCACATAAGGTGAAGACAGGAAAAATTGTGCGTATTATACACAAGATTTTATAGTATCTGATGTACAATCTATGTCATGTTTTTTGTGTGTGTGTGTATATATATATATATATATATATATATATATATATATATATATATAAAGAAGGAGGAGCGGCACTAAGGAGGAGTTACAAAAAAACAAAATGGCTGCCACTCACTCCTACATCACTCACCCACACAGAAGACCCACACACTCTCCCCCACACATACAAGCCACTCAAACCCACACACACACACACACACACACCTCCCTCCTGATGCACCCATCTCTCTCCCCATCATTCTCTCATTCTCTGCTCCATGGTGCCTCCACTGTTAACCCCCCAGCTGCCTGCCTTCAACTCCACACGCGTCTTCATCGCACCACAAAACACAGAGCACTCTGTACTTTTGTGACCTGACCTGACCTGAGGGATATATATATATATATATATATATATATATCTGAGACATCCGTTTTCATTCTATAACATTCCTGATGAAGATACTTAGTTGTCTTGAAAGTATGCACTCTAAAGATACTCAGTCAATAAATATATACCTTTTACTCTGCCCGCCTCCTGAAGAAATCTTTATGTTAGGGACTGTGAAAGGAGGAGCAGTGATACATTGTTGAAAACATACAATACAAGAAGGTAGCATACAGAACTGCTGTGGTGGTAGTGGTACATTGTATCACTGTCCTGCAATGATGGTCAATTGAACAGAAAGCATTCTGCAAAGAAATAGCTACGCAGCACACGGACATAAAACTGTAAAGAAAATAGTTGAAGATGGAAAAAAAAGAAAAAAGAGGATTTTAGTCTTACCTGTTAAATCCTTTTCTCTTAGTCCATACAGGATGCTGGTAACTTTGGGTAGGCGATCCGCCCCTTTAATTGTAGGCAGGAACAGTTCTAGAATGCAGGGGGTGGAGCCTACCTTTCCTCCTTGGCTGCAGCTAGCCCACCAGCTCCAGAGAGATTTGAGGCACTAACTATTGACTAGATAGTAGAAGGGAAAGAAGACTCCTGTGAGCATGACCCCGAAGGACCACCACAGTCTGCCACAGGCAAGCCAAGCATGATCCCTTGACAGGGTTGGATACCAGTAACCTGTATGGACTAAGAGAAAATAATTTAACAGGTAAGACTAAAATCCTCTTTTCTCTGTCGTCCAATACAGGTTACTGGTAACCTTGGGATGTCCAACCATTGAGTTTCCCAGAGGCGGGAAGTAAGGACCAGGGGCAAAGCCCCCAAAGTCACCAGAGCAGATATGAACCATCAGATCAGAGATAGCCCAAAAAAACAATGAAGTGTCAATGGACACTGAACAGGGGTAACAAAACCCCAAACTGTTACACAGCACACTGAACTAGAGCCAACAGGGCTCAAAAGTGAAGGAAGCACCAAGAACCGAAGAAGATCCTAGACAGGCAAGATTGCCTCCAGGATCTTCCTCCCAAAGCTGGCAACTCCTGAGGAAAGAACTTGTAGCCAAGATTCCCCCCCCCCAGGGCTTAGGGTCCACAGAAAAAGCACCTGGTTACTGAGCTAGCCACATCTAAGTGCATTGTCAGTTATGGTAATCCGCCTAATGGTGATATTCCATTTCTAACAGAAAAATAAAAAAAATTCTAAAACTATAGCAGAACTGTTCTCTTGCCTGTATTATCTTCACCAAGGAACAAATCTTTCTGGAGCTGGTTGGCTAGCTACAGCCAAGAAGGGAAGGTAGGCTCCACCCCCTGCATACAATTCTAGAATTGTTCCTGCCTACAATTAAAGAGGTGGATTGCCTACCCAAAGTTACCAGCTACCTGTACTGGACAACAGAGAAATAATAAAATATATTTGTGGAATCCCATGCACTTCTACAGGGAAACCTTTGGGTTCCACAGAATAGAATCTGAGAACCAATGACATATGCAGTATAACTTTTGGTCAATAGAATAAAATGGACCATGTGAAGTATTTCTGGTATAAATAAGTGCCAAATCCCTGAAATCACCGACTCATAAATAAGCTACAAAATTGTTGGATTTTGTCATGTTTACAATCTGGACTTAAAGTGGAGATTTAATATGAATAAAACATACACTATAGTGATTTTCCTGTCACAAAAGTTTAGTCCCACTGTTGAAATCTGGTTTATTTAAAGTTATTGCAGACCAAACTTGTTCATTCTTTTTAAAAAATGCTACAGCTGGCGTCCATTTTAAACTCTATGAGAAACCTTCGTGTGCCTCCTGTATTGTCACATAGCTACACTTCCTCCCATTACTAAACTTGTAGGGCAATGGTTCTCAGACAGTAGTCAGTGGAACAGCAGGTTTTCCTGAAGTGGTACAAGTGATTCTATGGAAGAGATGTAAGTAATCACAGACATAGGAACAATGCAGGGATGGCAGTGTTTATGTGTGGATATGTGACTCCCAATGGATGTCAATTTTTTTTAATTCTGTTAGATTTCTCTTGTAATACACACTATAACCTAGCCATCCCTAACCTAGCCATCCCTAAAAAATACATACATACATTTTAGTCTAATATTTAAGTCTTCAAGGCAGTAATGGTTCATATATTTTTCTTTTAACACATTACACCATTTAATATTCCTTACCCCTTTCCCTAATAGAAACAGTTTTCTCCGTATAAGCATGTTTAATGTATCCTGAACACTATCTACTGCTCAGTGAGTGCTCAGGACACATTAAAACCATTAAAAGGGAAACAACTGTCTCTGTGAGTTAGCATTGGGGCAGAGATATCTTCTCTCTCTTGGAGAAGGAGCTTACATCAGGGTAAGGAGTGGGAGGGGGATAATAATTGCTGAATCATTTTATGAAGTGTGTATTGAACAGTGTGACTGATATCTGTCACAACCTTTAATACTTTATAATAAATGAACACAAAGAAATGAACCTTTTCTGCTGTATCCATTTAAGTCCCTGGTATTTTATTTATTTATTTTTATATATAATTAATACATTTTTATAAAGTTTATAAAATAATACATTGAAGGCATAACCATAATGCTGGTGATTAACAATAAATAACATGGTAGGTATTGAAAGATATATTATACCACATTGTTCTTCTAATGAAGACCTGATATGCTGTATAAAACACCACGTTCAGTCTTGTTTAGAAAATGTTTTACCGGGAAGAATACATTGAGATTTTTCAGGTATGTTTTGGAGAGATTTTAAAGTAAAAAGGAACATATTTACCAGGACTCAAAATTTCCACTCGCCACTAGCCAATGGCGAGCGAAAATTTAGCCCTGGCGAGTAGAAATTCAGCCCTGGTGGGTATGTTATGGCTTGCAGTGCTGAGTAACTTTTCAGGTCTGCAAACTCTAAGCCCTGTATTTACGCAAATAAAGAAATAGTACGCACACACAGATACACATACATACAAAAAGTAGATACGTTTACCTATTGTTTTTTTAGATACAAAGAAGCAGTTATTTTTATGAATTTTACACTGGGAGGAGATCTGATTTTTTGGGTAAGTTATTCCAGGCTTTCGGAGCTCTGAAGGAGAAGACCAACAGACCGGCTTCTTTCTTGTAGTGTGGTATACTCAATGAGTTGTTAGCAGTGGAGTGGAGGTTATAGTTAGTATGGAGAGCTGGTGTGATCATACTGCTCAGGTAGTCTGGTATCTTTCCAGAGAAGTGGTTATAAATTGGGCACATCTAGATTTGAGTGTTAGCCAGTTTAGTTCTTTAAACACATCACAGTGATGGGTAGTGTAATTACATTGGACGACAAAGTGGCATAATGAGTTATACAGAGTGTCGAATTTACCGAGATGGATTTGCGGAACAGAAGAATATCCTAAGTCCCCATAGTCTATGACTGGCATTAACATCTGTTGAACAATACGCTTTCTTACCTGGGTATTTAAACAGGATTTGTTTTTAAACAGAGCACCTACTTTAGGATAACGTTTGAATGTTAATTTATCAATATGAAGACCAAAAGGATCAAGGCACATACCAAAATATTTTTAGGAGTCGACCGGGGCCAGGTTACGATCAGACTTGTTACAATGGTTAGATGGGTATTGCAGTTTAAAGTGTTAGTGATGTCCACAAAAAAAAGTTTTTTAGAAGAGCTTAAAAAGCTGAGCTAAATGCAAAAACCCGTATCTCTCAAACCGCTATGGTTTAAGAGATACAGGCGTTTAAAGTTTGATCTCTCCTACTGACAGTTGTAAAGCTGTCGGCAGGAGATCCGTGTCGGCACGGAGGAGCTTGAGCATAGCTGCGATCTCGTTATTTACCACGAATCCCTTCATTGGAATGGTCTAAAACGAGTGTTTGAAAACCAGCCACACGTTTCTGACCATTCCAGTGAAGGGATTCGTGGTAAATAACGAGATTGCAGCTCTGCTCAAGCGCCTCCGTGTCGACTGTTGGAGAGATCAAACTTTAAACGCCTGTATCTCTTAAACCATAGCGGTTTGAGAGATACGGGTTTTTGCATTTAGCTCAGCTTTTTAAGCTCTTCAAAAAACTTTTTGTGGACATTACTAACACTTTAAGTAGTTTGTGCTTTGTACCAAATACCACTGTGACTGTTTTGTCAGTATTTAAGAACAGCTTGTTTTTTAGGTATCCGTCTTTCAGCTTCAGAGAAATCATCCTGTAAACTTGTTTTACATTTGGATTTTTTAGCATAAATTATAGTGTAATCTGCACACATATGCACCGAGGATGCTTTGCAAACTGTGGGCAGATCATTTATAAACAGAGAAAATAGAAGAGGGTCATGAATGGAGACTTGGGAAACCGCACTTGTTACGTTGAGCGGACGGGAAATATTGTCAGCAACAGACATATTGTGTCTGATAAATAAGATCAGAACCAGTTTAGAAAATGATTATCCGATCATAAATTTGAGCTTTCTTATCAGAGTATTATAGTCTACTGTATCAAAGGCCTTTACGAAATCTAGGAAAACATCTACAGGGAGTCCACCATTTTCCATACCAGTCTGGATATCACTGAGTACTTTTAGGAGATCAGTGAATGTTGAGGGAATTGGTATCCCCTTAGTAATCATATATAATTAACTACTTGGGGAGTCCGTGTACACGGGCCACAGTGCCACCCAGCAACGGCCACGGTGCAGTCATGCACAGTAGAGACTGCCCGTGCTGCGGTGTGCAGAGAGGACTACGGTCTAAATTTGGAGCCCCGCTCTATCAGCGCGGCGCGGGCAGTCTGTACTGTGCAGGACTGCAGTGCGCGCAACCTTCTCAACTGCTCATGACAGCTTCTGACAAACACACACTTAGCAAATTATTATATAGGATATTGACTCTAAATCATTGCTTCTCAATGTGTTGCTCACCCCTCTGGCCCTCAAAGGGTTACATAATTTGTTTGCAGTTCTGCTCAAAATGTTAATGCTGGCTAAATATGACAATAGAAAACAAACATTAACAAATAGCAATAATACCAGGATATGTCCTTATGTACTTTAGGAAAAATCAGCTCAGCTGTCTAATCCTCCTAGGTGCAACAGAGCTTCCTGGTAATTTCTACCCTCTTCCTATAATAAAGAATAACTAACACAGAAACAAAATATGTTTATTAACTCTTTGAATGGCAGAGGGGTATGCATAGAATTATTCAGTCTTTATTTAATTGGGGTTAGTTTAACCCCTTAACGAGCGGTAATATGTCATGATCGTCACAATGGTCCCTGCATTAAGGACTGGTGATGGCCCTTGCATATCATGACTTTTTTGAACACAGCTTGTCGAAAGGGTGCGCAGTGATCACTGGGAAAGCTTAAAACTGACTGCTCTGAGATCGGACCAGTCAGTTTCAGTCTCTAATGAAGCGAGCCGGTATGTGTGATCGCTCACATGTACTGGCTCTCCAAAGACAGAACCCCCCCCATGGTCCTCCAGTGCACCCCACCCCTGGAGCCCAGACCCCAGAGCCATCAGTCCTTATGGGGTTAACAATACTCTACGTGTTTAATTCTGTGCATGTATGTTATATTATTTTGTTTATACAAAATAGCACACACATCCTATGTTATAATTCGCTAAGGATGTTTGTCAGAAGCCGCCATGCACAGTAGAGACGGCTGCGTTGCAGCTGATAAGGAACAGAGAGCTCCGGAATTCAGACCCAAGTCCTCTCTGCGCACCTTCCTGATTCCCAGGAAGGTGCGCAGAGAGGACTGCGGTCTGAATTTGGAGCGCCCCGCTCTGTATCAGCCACGGCGCAGGCAGTCTCTACTGTGCATGACTGCACCGTGGCCATTGCTGGGTGGCACTGTGGCCCGTGTACACGGGCTCTTCAACTAGTTTCACATAAATGCACTACAACAAGACCCTCTGACCCTCCCAAAAAGCCTTCTTTATTCTCCTTTGCCATGAACAATGAAGATGGAAGCGAGTGGGAAGGAAGAATGCTGGCCAGAGGTGGAGACTGGCGGAGTTGCGAATGCTGACCGAAATGTATTGCAAGACCTAACGGACTGAATGGAGAGCATGGCAGAAGAATAGAGCAGGCTTCGGGAGGCTTAGCATCCAGATTTTTTTTTTTTTATACTTTCAGTGTATGACTGTATAGAGTGACTGATACCATTCACTATAATATAGTATAGGACTGTATAGAGTGACTGATACCATTCACTATAATATAGTATAGGACTGTATAGTGACTGATACCATTCACTATAATATAGTATAGGACTGTATAGAGTGACTGATACCATTCACTATAATATAGTATAGGACTGTATAGTGACTGATACCATTCACTATAATATAGTATAGGACTGTATAGAGTGACTGATACCATTCACTATAATATAGTATAGGACTGTATAGTGCCTGATACCATTCACTATAATATAGTATAGGACTGTGTAGTGACTGATACCATTCACTATAATATAGTATAGGACTGTGTAGTGACTGATACCATTCACTATAATATAGTATAGGACTGTATAGTGACTGATACCATTCACAATAATATAGTATAGGACTGTATATAGTTACTAATACCATTCACTATAATATAGTATAGGACTAGTATAGTGACTGATACCATTCACTATAATATAATATAGGACTGTATAGAGTGACTGATACCATTCACTATAATATAGTATAGGACTAGTATAGTGACTGATACCACTCACTATAATATAGTATAGGACTGTATAGTGACTGATACCATTCACTATAATATAGTATAGGACTATATAGAGTGACTGATACCATTCACTATATTATAGTATAGGACTAGTATAGTGACTGATACCACTCACTATAATATAGTATAGGACTGTATAGTGACTGATACTATTCCCTATAATAAAGTATAGGACTATATAGAGTGACTGATACCATTCACTATATTATAGTATAGGACTAGTATAGTGACTGATACCAGTCACTATAATATTGTATAGCACTGTATAGAGTGACTGATACCATTCACTATAATATAGTATAGGACTGTATAGTGACTGATACCATTCACTATAATATAGTATAGGACTGTATACTGACTGATACCATTCACTATAATATAGTATAGGACTACATAGAGTGACTGATACCATTCACTATAATATAGTATAGGACTACATAGAGTGACTGATACCATTCACTATATTATAGTATAGGACTACATAGAGTGACTGATACCATTCACTATATTATAGTATAGGACTGTAAAGAGTGACTGATACCATTCACTATAATATAGTATAGGACTACATAGAGTGACTGATACCATTCACTATATTATAGTATAGGACTATATAGAGTGACTGATACCATTCACTATAATATAGTATAGGACTGTAAAGAGTGACTGATACCATTCGTTTCGACACGATTCTTATTTGGACAAGAATGTTTCTACTCTCCACTTTTCAGAGAATTCGGCTGACAGAAATGGGCACTTAGCGAAAATATATCTAAATGCTCAAACATATCCTTAACCCCTTAAAGGGATAGCAATACTTTATTATTACTATCCCTCATATTGGTATTTGCAAAATAAAGTTAATAGCCCCCAGGTTCATCTATCGAACCTTTATGGTTTGAGAGATAACAGAAGGCAAAGTTCCCCCCTCCCTCCCCTTTCCCTGAAGTCAGCGTTGTACTGACTGCAGGGGAAGTCTGTCGTACGACAGGCTTGAGGCTCTGCAGCTGAGCCGAGATCCCGTTAGTGACACAGAATTATTTCACTGAAACGGTCTTCTACATGTGATTGGTTTGCGCTTGGTTTGTGTTTGGTTTGCAAGCACATATAGAAGATTGTTTCAGTGAAATAATTATTTGTCACTAACGTGAACGCAGCTCTGGTGCAGAGCCGCCTGATGACAGTCAGACCGGATATCCCTGCAGTCAGCACAACGCTGACTTCAGGGAAGGGGGAGGGAAGGGGAACTTTGCATTCGGTTATCTCTCAAACCATAAAGGTTTGAGACATGAACCTGGGGGCTATTAACTTATTTTGCAAATATCTACAACATGAGGGATAGTAATAATAAAGTATTACTATCCCTTTAACCCCTTAGCGACAATGGACGTACATGTACGTCCTCTGTGGCTGTCACTTAGTGACAGAGGACGTACAAGTACGTCCCGGAAATCCGGATCCCCGCGCGGCTGCACGCCGTTCGGGGACTCCGGATTCTTTTGGAAAAAAAAAATAAAATGTTAGACGGGCGTTAAGTGACGGCCGCGTCTGCACGCGGCCGTCACTAAGGGGTTAAGGACCAGCCATGTATGCACGTGGCGGTCAATTAAGGACCACTGAGCATTTTTTTTTTGCTGGAGTGCAGCCGCGTGGGGAACCCGGAATTCCATGACGGTCCAGGACCATCATGGGTCCTTAACCATTTGAGTGCCAGAGGGGTAGAGAACGCATTGCTTTGCAATGCGTTCCGTACCCCTCTGTCGCTCAAAGGGTTAAGGGGCTAAGAAAAAAAATTGTGTAGTAGTTTCAACCACTAAAACAGGATTAGCTGTGTTTTTTTTTTTTTTTTTAAATATTAATGACCTACTTTGGAAGATCTCAAGGGTTACAATGTGGCACTTCGGGGTTCCGCTGCACGCTGTAAGTGGGGCACACAGCCGCAGGACTTCCCACCTCTCTCCCAGCTACCCCAGAGAGCGCGTTCATGCTTCCCTTCGTGGGGGCATTTATGTGAACTATAGTTAAAACAAGCTCCATTTACCATGCTACTGTGGTAGGTGGGAAGTCCTGCGGCTGTGTGCTTGTCTTGTTAAACACACCAAAAAAGGAATTACATTGGCATCATACAATCAGGAAACTCCAAACATAACATAAGGTGAAGTGAATGAATTTCTAAAAAAAAAAAAAGAAAGAATCAGAGTGAATAAGCATCTGGTCCTGATGGCATTCACCCAGGAGTTCTTAAGAAGCTTAGTTAAATCATCGCTAGACTTTACACGTAATCTTCAAGGTTCTTTTCAGTGCAGTCTAGTGCTACATGGCTGGCATAGAACAGATGTGGTACCTTTATTTAAGTCTCGGCTAGATCACAGCCAAGGAATTGCAGACAAGTAAGCTTTACATAAATAGAAAAGATACTTGAATGTTTACCTTGAGATAATAAAAAAGAAAGGCTTTAATACATGAAATCTATGATTCATAAGGTCCAATCAAGTTACTATACTACACAGCTGATTGTTCCTAAAAGCAACTATGTCTGGCTGTTGTACTTAATGGGAAACTTCCACCTTGGAATAAGTGGCTGCTAAATTGTTTAACACAATAACTTTCCTACGCGGGTGTCATTCATATAGCAGTCATCTATTTACTGTTCATTTATTTATTTGCATCTGAACTTTATTCCAGCCTACATCTGAACATACATTGTACTACCTTGAGAATGCTGACAGATGTTTTATTCAAAGGTTATTACAGCTCAAACTTGAACTTTGCAGGTGAAGTATCTCAATGGCCTGAAATTTTACAGTGGTGCAGTTGCTGCATTATCCTATGGGAAGTTCTGGTCAATTGACCATAAACTTCCATAGGATCGTGTAGCAAGAGCTTCACTGTAACAGTTCAGGACATTGAGATACTGCACCTAAAAAAATCAAGTTTCAGCTGCAATAACTTTTAAATAAAACACCTCTCAGCAGTTTACTGGTTTACCATATATTAAGTGTTACTATCCCTTTAAGACATCAGTTCCAGCTCCCCTATTGCCATTACTTGATCAGAAGCAGAAGTTGGAGTCTGCTTTCCCTTAGTCTTGAAAGGACAGCACAGAATTAGCCATGAAACAGGGTATATATTAACCCCTTGAGTGCCAGAGGGGTACGTAACGCATTGCTCTGGCACTCAAAGGGTTAACCCCTGAGCCACCAAAGCAGCTTCGCAGTAGTCAGGGACACGTGGACAATCTTTTACTTAGATTAGGGTTTTATGGCCTACTTAACTTTAAAGGGATAGTAATACTTAAGATGTAAAAAAATATGTTTTAGGGTTTATGTCCCTGCATAAAACAAGGGTACTCCCAGAGCTGAGAGATATTTTATTAAAAAATTGTAACAACTCAAACTTGAATTTTTTAGGTGCAATATCACTGTCGCCTGAAAATTTACAGTGGCGCTGTTGCTACAACATCCTATGGAGATTTATGGTCTACAGACCAGTGCAGTCCATAGGATGGTGTAGCAACAGCGCCACTGTAAATTTTGAGGCCACTGTGATATTGCACCTAAAAAATTCAAGTTTGAGCTGTTATAATTTTTTAATAAAATATTACTTAGCAGTGGAAGTACTCTTGTTTTACTCAGGGGGATAAACCCTACAACATATATGTTTTACATTTTAAGTATTACTATCCCTTTAAACAAAAGTGACACCACTTATTCAAAAGGCATTGTCCTCTTTAATTTCTCAATATGTATTTATTGAAATAACACTCCCCAAATGTTCTTTCAAGGGATATTATCACAAATCAATACATTGACTAGTATAATGGGTTAATCTGGCTAGTTTCAACTAGCAATTAGCTTTATACTGTGATAGGAAGATTCTATCTGTCCTGAGGCTATATAACACAAATATCATTGTGTCTTTGACATTCTCTGAGGAAGTGCTTATAGTTTTAGCACGAAACGCGTCAGAAGTCATTTTATTTTTACTGTACCAGAAAGACACTCTGTCATTTAGTCCTCACAAGCATATTGAGAAATACAGAATTGTGAAGCTATAAGGAACTTTGGAATTACGTTCCTAAAGGCACGAAGCCAGCATCCAGTGCTAAAAGAGGAACATTATTTGTCATCTGAGCAGTATATACCACCTGATTTCCATCAGCATAACTTACAACGGAGAGAAAGACTACACAAAGACTCTACGAACACCTGCTCTAAAGTCGGGGGGAATAAAGATAGATACCTGCCTGCATGAAAGGAGTGGAGAGGAAACAAGTCGAGAGGAAGGCTATACCAGTAAAATACACAAAGTTGATACCGGGACATCAAGCAACCTGCTCGCACCCTTACTGTGAGTCTATAGCGGAAAGGATAGATATCCTGCCCGCTCTTATCGGTGAAATATACTACCTTTACCATCTACTTGCTCAGTCAATATATGCAATAAAGGAACTGGCTAAAACAAATGTATAACAACAGATATCTATTTGCATGGAATATATTTCCTTATTCTAGCTCGAAGATCATCTTCAGATATTTTTGCACAGTTTTGCACATCCTGTGGCTCATTAGGACTTTATACTCAGTCTATATACATTATATTACTGGTATATGTGTATTTATTATTATATCTATTGTACAAGTTTATAATCATGTTATTTTAGAATGACATCTTTTAACATCTTTGTGCCATTTATATATATTATATATAGTTATAAATCTAAGCGTTTATTCCGTATCCTTCTTGTTTTAGCTAGTTGTTTTGGTAGTGACCTTTTGCTCCCTAGTCACAGAGGAATATAGCGGCTGGATTTAATTTTTAAATAGTGTATAGATGGAGCGCCATCCAACACTATATACATAGTTTGTTACTTGCAAACAATACCCCCTAAATAACTTAAAGGAATAATAAAGTCTAGTAATAATAAAAAGTAAAATTGTAGCTATTAAAATAATAAACTAAACAATGTTAGTCCTATCTCTCAAACCTTTATGGTTTGAGAGCTAAATGAAGATAAAGCTCCCCCTTCCTCCCGCTCTAGTGAAGTAACCTGTAAAGCCAGTTGCAGGATATCCTCGTCCCAAAACCAGACAGAGGCTCTTCAGCAGAGCTGAAATAGCGTGATCGTGACACAAATACTTCATTGGAACTGTCTACAAAGTGTGTCTGGTTTACAGGCACACTTTTTAGACCGTTCTAGTGAAGTATTTTTGTCACAATCATGCTATTTTGGCTCTGCTGAAGAGCCTCCTTTTGGTCGCGCGACCAGAATCTCGGGCTGGCAGCTTTACAGGTCATGTCACAAAAGGGGAAGGGAGGGAGGAACTTTATCTTCATTTATCTCTCAAACCATAAAGTTTTGAGATTTAGGACTAACATCGTTTAGTTTATTATTTTAATAGCTACAATATTATTTTTTATTAATACTAGACTTTACTATCCCTTTAAGTATGGGCCTAAAATCCTATTGGTCAGCATGAAGAGCACTCTGTTGGATGCCTTGTTAGCATTAAAGAGGTTAAGTTGATCATGTGTCTAGTACAAGATCTTATTCTGTCTTTCCATTTCATTTATTTTACTCATCATGCATTTATCGTGCTTGGTTTGCAAACTGCCTTCGAGCTCTCCAGAGCTAAGCCATGGTTAGACCTATGCTGATGAGCCCTGGAGGAAGAAAGCTGTGCCTCTAGATGGTTCTAACTTGCCTCTATGTTCTCTATTCCCAGTTTACAAGTAAACAAGCTGTGGGAAACAGACACATGAGACCAGGATAAAGAAGACTGAATGGTCTCATGTGTGCTTCAGAATACTTGGTGTACGTACCACCTTTCCCTGTTTGGTGGACAGTTTGCCTGGAGAAGAAGACATACTTTGCGCAACTAACAGTTTTATACATGTTATCCTACCCAGATTTAGATGTCTTATTGGCATATTTAAAAATATAGAGAGGAGAAATAATAGATCCTCTCCACTGTAGAGGACAAAGGACAATTCCCAATATTTTGAATTTTATTTTGAACCCCTTGAATGCTAGAGAGGTCACCAATTAATGCACTGGAGTCCTCTATAGCATTCAATGAGTTAATTGGACAAGAAATAATCCTCTTTAGCGTTCTGAATGTTAACTTTCTGAATACTAAGGTGTTCACACTATTTTTTCGCCATTATAAGTCTGTTTATAAGGAACTGGAAGAAAATAGAAGCAGAAAGTAAGATTGTAGTGTTCTTACCTGTTAAATCCTTTTCTCTTTAATCCATATGGAAGACAGGTACCATGGGGTTGAGTCATTCTTCATGAAGGGCAGGACACATCACAAAAGACAAAGGCTTTTTGGGTGGAGACTCCTTCCTCCTCCTCCAGTTCAACAGCCACTCCCCCCCACCCCACCCACTAACTCCCAGAATTCATGTGACCGAAGTCACACAAAAAAGAAGTGGGGAAGAAGAGAAGAAAATAACCCAAAACTGAGACCCTAAGAGGACTCCTCTGCCCAGGAAAGTAACACCACGAAGGTCTCTTTTCTCTTGGTTGGAGAACTGTGTTCCATATGGAATAAAGAGAAAAGGATTAAACAAGTAAGAACACTAAAATCCTAATTTCTCTTCCATCTCATATGGAACACAGATACCATGAGGATATACTAAAACTAGGATTCCTGGGAAGGGAAAGGAGAAAAGGACCTCACACACATCCCCATGATACCAGAGTTCCCCAGGACTATTCAGCATCTGAATAACCCAGAAAAAAAAAAGTCAACCGACACTGAACTAGAACAGCACACCAAACAAGAGCTAACAGAGCTCATAAACTACTGAATAACAAATGGCGGGATGAAAAAATGACACAGCCTTAGACAGTCAATACTGCCTGAAGGACATTCTGGTCAAAGCTGGATTCAACCAAGGTCAAGATGTTGACACAGTAGTGTTTTGTGAAAGTATTCAAGTAACAGCCTTTCACAGCTGTCCAGCCAAGGTCGTGGTTCTTGTAGGCCCAGGAAGCACCCACAGAACTGGTGGAATGCTCTGTGATCTTGAAGGAAACTGTCTTCTTCCTGATCTAATATGCTTGCCATATGGTAGCCTTTATTGGTTGCCTTGGAAGGACCCTGAACAGCTTGGGGACCTTCAGGGATGATAAACAGAGAGTCCGCCTTCTGGAATGGCTTAGTATGGTGCACATAGACCTTAAGGCAGTGACTGTCCAAAATATGAGTTTTCTCTCCTCAGACGTAGGGTCAGGACAGAAGAAGGGCACAACAATCTCCTGATTGATGTGAAACTCAGAGACCACCTTAGGAAGAAACTCCTGAGAGTATGAAGAACCACATTATCCTGGTGAAACCCATGGAAGAGTGGCTTACAAGACAGAGATTGTAACTCAGCTATCCTCCGTACAGAAACAACTGCCAAGAGAATAGCCATCTTGTCAGTGTCAAGTTTAGTAAAGGGATAGAAGCCAGAGGCTCAACAGAATGCCTCTGCAAAACACCCAAGACCAGACTGAGTTCCCACAGTGGGGTGGAGTCTTTGAAGGCAGGGAATGTATGAGCTACCTCCTGCAAGAAAACCTTGACATCAGATATGAATGCAATCGACTTTTGAAATAGGATGGAGAGACCTGAGATCTTAACCTTAAGACAGTTCAAGCTGAGACCTTGTTTACCCCATCCTGAAGGATTTTGTGGCAGGGCATGCTTGAGAGGTTTGTGGAACTTGCATTCTTTTAACCCCTGTTTGGTGGGGAGATGAAAGATACATGGCTTCCTGCCGCGAAGGAATGCTTGGTGGAGAGTTGAAGTAACACGGTACTCCTACTATCCATAGCATCACTGATGATCTGCTTCAGTCCAGGTCCAAACAGGGACTTACTGTGGAAAGGTAAGTAAACCGGTGTCTTTTTAGAAAATTGGTCAACAGACCAGGGTTAGGCATGGAGCAACCAAGAAAGAAGAGGCCTTAACGGAGAATCTAGCAGTGCCAAACTTCACCTCAGTAACATAGGCATTGATCTCCGTGATGTTGGCCACAATGACCAATAAGTCCTGTTTGGCAACATCTGCACACACATTATCAGAGAGTTGCTCACCACAAACAGCTACAGCCCTGTTGACCCAAGGCAGAGGCAAAGATAGGCTTCAGTACCACCCTGGTAGCCACAAAGGAGGCCTTGAGAAGGGAATCAAGCCTCTTATCCTCCTGATCCTTAAAGCCAGTTGCGTCTACAAGCAGGAGGGCGGTGTTGTTTGCCATATGTGAAATAGGTATGTCAACGGTGGGGGAGAAGCCCACTGCACCAAAGCCACAGCCGAAAAAGGCTATAACTTAGCAAAGCACTTGTTGAGGAAAAGCCTGTTATCAGGAGTTTTCCACTCATCCATAACGATCCAATTAAGAGTGTTATTAGGTGAAAAACCAGGAGATTTTCTATGCCTCTGGAAGATAGCTGGAGAAGGAGTTCCTCCATTAGGAGTGTCAGAGAACTGGAGGGTCTCCAGGTCCGCCTTGATGAGCCCCTCAGCTGAAAGTGAGTTTATCAGCATCATAGGAATCTCTATAAGTGTAGGAAGAATCCATGCCCTCATATTCCCCATTATTATCCTATTCTAAGGGAAATTCTTCCACAGAGGAGACCCCAATAAACTGAGAGTGACCTTTGAACAAAGGGTCAAACTGTTTAAAGGTGAGCACAGGTTTCCAGGAGTGAAGTACCCCTGGAGAGAAGAAGGGATTTGGGCCAATGAAAAGAGCAGTGTCTTAACCCATGCAGGCTCTTGATAGGTGCTAGAGGGTCCACAGCACAAGAGGGGAACAAAGACCTTGAATGGTCCTGTATGGCAAGAGGAACAGAGAGTGAGGGGGTAATTGAAGCCCCAGAATTTTTTGTCTTAGATTTCCTCCTATGCCCCTTAGGGTCCAACATGTCACTGAGGAAAAATGTCCCAAACCTAGTAAAATACTACATAAAATATCCCCAGAGTAAAGATAAGAATCGTATATCTCTGGAAATACACCTATGTGGCAAGTGAAGAGTTAATCAGGAGAAAGAGAGCAAGGACAGTCAGTAGGACAAAAAGTGAGAAGTAAGACGGCCACCAGAAAATTGTTGGTCAATTGGAAGAAAGCCAGCAAAAAGGACATTCTGGATACTGTAGTCTTCTTTGTTGCTTGTTGCCTAGCAACACTTACAACTCTAAATCTCAGAAACTGAGGAGACAAGAAGATAGAGTCCTATCTGACTGTTGTATCTCAAATGGTTACAGAGATATGTCCCAGAGAAGTTTTCCCCTTAGTTGTCAATGGAGCAAAGATGGCCGCTGGCGAGCTATTGTTCTTAAAAGTATTGCAAAAGACCCCAAACCCCAAGGGAACATCGGTGAAGTCTAAAAACTAAGACCTACAGAGTGGGTGAGCAAAAAAAAAAAAAAAGCCCCCCCAAAGGACTCAAACAATCAGCACAGAAAAGGTTAACCCAATAATATAACATAGAAAAACCACCTTCCTCACTCCAGACCTCTCTTAGAGAATAATAAAGATACCCATAAAAAGTGCCAGAGCATATCCAAGCTTACATCTTCCTCTGTAGGGAGAGGCAACACAAATTGGGACATAGTGTGGACCTAGGTACTCAAAGGGTTATTCACCAGTCTTCTTTCTTTAGGTTACCAGCAAAGTAAATGAAATAATCTCAAGAGACTCAGTCATGAGGGAAATCTTGGAAGCAAGATTCCCTCCACAGAACAGAACAGGTCCACAAAAGCACCTGCGAACAGGATAATCCAACTCCAGGGAAGCCCAGTGACGGTAACACGCCTAATGAGAGATTGTACAGCCCCATATCTAATAGGAAAATAATGAAAGCCTAAGAAAAACTATGAGGATGGCTTTGCGCATCCAGTTTGCTCTTAGGACACATGAATTATGGGAGTTAATGGGCAGGGGGGGTTGAACTGGAGGAGATGAAGGGAGTCACTTCCCCAAAGATCCTGTCTTTTGTGATGTGCCCTACCCTCCAGGAGGAGGGGCTAAACCTCATGGTACCTGTGTTCCATATTGGACGTAAGAGAAAAGCTGAACTCGATTGCAATCACTGATGTAAATGGTATCAATGAATTAAGCATATCTCATTAACTAGCAATTAGAGAGGAGTGAAACATTTGCGATTCGGCTGACATATCAGTTCATCAGACGATTAGAAAATTCTGGTTGATTTGCAATGACTCTACACATACACATACACACACAGTTATGCACAACCACATATGCATGCAAACACGCGAACACACATATACGCGCGCGCACACACACACATACATATGCGCTCACATACATACACATACACACAAGCATGCAAACACATATACACACATACACACAAGCATACAAACACAGACACACACACACACACAAGCATACACCCACTATACCCACACAAGCATACACACTCAAGTATACACACAAAGTCATACAGACATATACACACATACATACACATTACAGAAGTCTTTCCTTGTTCACAAAGTAAACAGAATATATAACAAATTATTCAAAAGACTGTGTGTATGTATATACGGGGATGTCTGGTTAATTCCTGAAATGAGTATCCAGGTTTTAGTCAAATCACAGGTGATATTGGAGAACGAGGAGTGAACAGATATGAACAGCATTTACTATTTAGATTTTAGACTGAACGTGGAATGCACTGAATCCAGGATTGGTATGGAATTCATGCATAATCCTGGATGTAATTCTTTGGTAATATTATAACTCAAGAACAGAATGATTCTGGGTCAAATTAATTGGACCAGAGGGGACAAATAAAATCCCCCAAAGTCCCATTGATTAAATGGGGACTTTAAATTGGGATTCTCCAAAAGCAATGTGTTGGAAACATCGCTAGCATTACAGCTTTTAATTCCCATTTAAATCAATGGGAATTTTCATTTCCCACATATGGTGCAGTTGGTTTGCTACAGAATATCCCCAGTTCTTCTTATTAAATCAGCCACTAAGTACAGAATGGTAGGTGGTTATGAGGGGTGAACAAAATCAAGAAGATGTCATGGGGAGACTGAACAAAATTAAGACTGACAAAGCACCGGGTCCTGATGGTATACATCCAAGGGTTCTTCAGGAACTCAATGCAGTGTTATCAAGACCCCTATATTTACTCTTTAAAGATTCTCTCACCACAGGTTCAGTGCCACAAGATTGGCGAAGGGCCAATGTACTGCCTCTAATTTAGAAGGAAACTAAAATATAACCTGGGAATTATAGACCTGTGAATTTGACCACTGTAGTGGGAAAACTGCTAGTAGGGATAATAAGGGACTATATTCAGTATTACAACACAAAAAATATTAGCAGGAATCAACATGGTTTTATGACGAATAGATCATGCCAGACTAATCTTTTCAGCTTCTATGAGGAAGTAAGTAGCAACTTAGATAATGGTAAGGCAATTGATATAGTATATCTAGATTTTGCACCCCCATAGTGCCAGGCCCGTACCTGATATGGTTTTGGCCATGAGTAAGTGATCAGCCAGGACTGTATCACAATACAGGCTTGGCAAACCCCAGAAACAAGTCTGGGGGGACGTTTTTTATCAGACCTTATTTGGGGGTCATCATTGCCACCCTGGTTTTGCTCTGCTATATGATCATGATAGGTGATGAATGAACTGAAGGCAACTGTATTCTTCTTTACTATCCAAAACAATATGACCTTCCCTGAACATTCCTGGGTTGAGTGGAAGGACTGGGAAGATGCATTTGTGTCATCAGCCATGATACCACAGGTTGAAAATCTATACTTACCATTATAATAAGACAGTGTTCAGGGTGTATGAGAAACTGATCACTGGTCTCATTGAAACAGGATTATGATAAGCTGTCTTTTACTGAGATCTGATGCCATGTTTGCCTGTTAGCCTTACAGATTTTCAGGCAAAGAGTTGATTAGCTATCATAGGAGATGACTGGCAAGTCATGACATTCTGGGATGGCACCACGGCTTCATTGAGGACAAAAAAAAAAAAAGCTGTTTAGCACTATTATTCACTGACAAATGCTCGGGGTTATAATATACATAAACGTAACAAGCATTCTGCACATACAAGCAAAGGAAAACTACACAGGGAATCCTTGTTAGAGAAAGATTTAGGAGTACATTGATAAACAACAGACTTCACAGCAGTGCCCAGTGTCTCTCAGCTGCTGCAAAAGCCAACAGGGTATTATCATGTAAAAAAGAGATATAGATGTATGGCATGAGATTTATGTACTTATGTTCTTGCAGAATATGTAAAGTAAAAATAAAGTATTACTATCACTTTGCATTAACCCTTTGAAAGATGGAGGGTATGCAATGATTTAAAGCGACAGTATTGCTTGAAAATAATTTTATTTTATATTGTAGCCCTTAAAAAAACAGTAACAATTATATAAGTCTTATCTCCCAAACCTTTATGGTTTGGGAGATATTAGCAAGTAAAGTTTCCCCTGGAGTGACGTCACTGCTCAAGCCTTCAGATTTGGAATCCGGTCCCCAGACTGGCCGAGGCTCTTCAGCAATGCCGAGATCACGATCTTTAAAAAGAATTTCTTCATTGGAATGGTCTACAAAGTGTGGTTGCAAGCCAGGCACACTTTGTAGACAGTTCCAATGAAGTAGTTCTTTTTAAAGATTGTGATCTCGGCACTGCTAAAGAGCTGCCCGCTGATCTGTGGACCGGATTCCAAATCTGTCCACTAGATGGCAGAGTTGGCTAAAACATCCAGGAAAAGGGAACTTTAGTTAACTTTACTTGCTAATATCTCCCAAACCATAAAGGTTTGGGAGTTAAGACTTATTTCATTTTTAATGTTTTTTAAGGGCTACAATATAAAATAAAATTATTTTCAAGCAATCCTATCCCTTTAAGGTAGTTTATACCAATAAATTCATTATTTCCCCTTTCTCTTTTTGCTTTCTCTTATTTCTCCTCCTTTGTATTTTCTTCTTATACCCCTTCACCTTCCCGTGTTCTCCCTCCATCCTACCTGTTTCCTGCCATGACTCCATCTTCCCATTTACCTCTTCCTTATCCATTCTTTCTTTCCCCCTCTTTCTTTCATCTACTCTCTATCCTCTGCTCTACTCTCTCTCACACCTGTTCCATCCTTCTCTTCCCCCTCTCCTTCCTACATCTTTTGTCCCATCCATCCATCCATCCAACCACTCTCTTCTCTTCCCTGTTCTTCTCTCTCTGTGTCATGTCTTCTCCATCCCTCTCTCTGTCATTATTCTCTCCCTTTATTTATATTTGTATCTCCTCTGGATATTTTCTTTTCCATACTCCATAAATCCTTCCCTATTTACACCCTTATCTTTATTGCTTATTCCCTCTTATTCTCAAGCCTTCCTCCTGTGCTATCTTTCCCAGATCTATTCTACTTCCTCCCACTTTTTTCCTCTCCACATTTTTTCATCTTCACCTTTTACCTTCTCCATTCCCTCTGGATCCTCTTTTTCTCTCTTCTATCACTTCCTTTTCATCCTTGTTTTTTTTCTTTCATCCCTTTCCTTCCACCATTCATTTTCATCTACTCCCTCAACTGTCCAAACACATTGTTATTAAATGCAATTGTCTGCTTTTACAAAGTGATAGTTGTCCATAGTTTATGGTTTAACCTCTCAATGACCATTAGGCCAGGCCTATTTTTCTTTCAGATGTATATATTAAAAGTATAGTTAGGCTTTTGGAACAGAATAGAATCACTATCAGCAATGTCATCTCAAGGAACTGATCCACTCATTGCAACCCATCAGATCACAATGAGGAAACTAACAAGGAACACTGTTAATAGTGCTTCTCTGCAACATAACTGGACAAGTCAAGCTGACAGAGATAGCCTGGCTTACCACCTTACTGCTATGAACTGAGTGAACTGGTTTCCAGCAATAACATATAAAGAAGAAATGATTATGTGCACTATGTGACAAGCAGTCACATGGTTCATATTAAATATAAAGGGGCATGCACCACACTAACTTGAAATATTAAAGTCTTATCTCACAGGATCAGTTAGAGATCACGGGTGTCCCTGTACTGAGTTCCAATCAGCTCTTTAACTGATCTACTGGGTTGGATAATGCAACTCCAGCTTCCTCAGCAGGTCTACTCCCAGGGAAAACAACCTACAAAGAGATCAGCTGTAGTTGTTTCTTAAAGCAATAGTAATAATTCACAATTAACGGCATTCTGATTAATCTGCCTAGTTTGTAGTCCATGTAGAGCCAGGTATCAATACTATCTGATTTGTAGCTCTTGAGTAATTTAATTATAAAATATCACCCTCCCGCCCCTTTTACCCACATCACACTGCCTCTCATGCCAGTCTGGATGGAGTGCAGCGAGGGACAATCTTCAGTGAACATAAGGAAAATCCTACCCTACTTCATCAAGAGGGACAGGGTTTTCTATATACTTACTGCATGAAGATTGTCCCTCGCTAAGAGCTGTCCAGTCCCAGGACCAGACTCCACAACTCATGGGAGACAGTTGAGGGTAGGTAAAAGGGGCAGGAGAGGGATATTTTATAAATAAATTACACAAGAACTACAAATTGGATAGCATTGATACACAGATCTACTTGGACTACAAACTAGGCCGATTAATCAGCGCGCCACTTATTGGAGCTATTACTATCACTCTAAGTCTATTTTACTGTCTAACATAACCTAAGTAGTAAAACACTCAAAGAAAGAAGCATAAGTGTGTATTTCTAATAGGGAAGTCCTATTTACATATCCCTGCACATATTTACATATCTCTACACAAATGTCACACATGAACTTCAAAAAGTATCTAACTTCAAGGATCTCGTGTATGGAAGTAGCTTCTGAGTTTCATTTTGTAAGATCTGACAATGTTACTCACTTGCCAGCCCATTGACACAAACATCTCTTCAATTCTGATGAAGTAAACATGTAGAGTAGGGGTGGCAACATGGTGTCCTCCAGATAATTATGTACTAAAATTCGTAACATCAGAATGGGAGTTGTAGTTCAGGGGGGTTATGTACTAAGGCGTGATAAAGTGGAGATGACTTCTCCGGAGATATCACTTCTCCAGTTCCTATATTATGCTATAAAGCCTATACACTATGATCTCCAAAGTTGGAGAAATCTTAATGCATTGACTCCATACAATAACATAAGAACAGGAGAAGTGATATCACTGGAGAAGTTATCTCTGCTTTATCACAGCTTAGTGAATCCCCCCCACAGGAAGCATTGGAGGGCCTCACTTATCTCACCACTGATATAGAGACTGATAGCCGAGTGTGACAAAATATAGTTATGTCATTATATTCAATTTGCCTGTTTGCTTTAACAAGCTTGAAAATCATGAGAAAATGTTGAATTCCGGTCCCTGTTTGAGTACCATGACTGCCAGTATTTGTGCAAGGGAAACTTGTACGGTTAAACCCTTTGAGTGCCAGAGGGATACGCAATGCATTGAAAAAGCAATGTGTTGCGTACCCCTCTGGCACTCAAAGGGTTAATCTACATTGTTAGTTGCAAATTGCAGTAACTGCCGATTGTTGTAGAAAAGGCAGCAAGGCTGTTTGCCTATCAATAATTTTGCCTTAGGTGTCCACAAATGACCCAGGCCCACATTTATAAAAACAAAGTGGGGGACACCGTAAGGGACACATACAAATTCCTTTTGGGCTTTTCAAAGTGTTGCTTCTCAATGTATTGGAGACCTCTCTAGCATTCAAAGGGTTAAAAGGTGCATGGGAATTTAGGAATTTTTATTTTCCCCTATGGTGCAGTTGGTTTGCTCCACAATAACTCCACAAAGATAAATATTATTCTTTATGCGCACACTGCCTGTTATGCCTTAATGTTGTAGAATATAATAGCAAGGTGCTTACAGGGTAATCCTATATAATAATTCACTAGAATGTTTGTCAGAAGCCGTCATGCTCAGTAGAGACTGCTCGAACGCACAGAATGCTGGGAGTTCTGTGTTTTCTGCCATTCTCTACAGTGCATGACTGAGGCAGGACGCAGAGCAGGACCAGCCTCTTAAAGGGATAGTAATACTTAAAATGTAAAAAAAATATGTTGTAGGGTTTATCCCCCTGAGTAAAACAAGTGTACTCCCACTGCTGAAAGGTGTTTCATTCAAAAGTTATTAATTTTCAAAGTTGAATTTTTTAGGTGCAATATCACAGTGGACTGAAATTGTACAGTGGCGCTGTTGCTACACCATCCTATGGAGATTTATGGTCCCGGGACCAGAGCTGTCCATAGGATCGTGTAGCATCAGCGCCACTGTACGGTTTCAGGCCACTGTGATATTGATGTTAGAGAACACTACTATGAGTTAATAATATATGAACATTTACTTTTATCAGGACACTTAATATACTTTTTTGGAGAGATGCAAGAAACATGCACTAATTTGTGAGAGAAAATCGATATATCGAACATTTTGTGCATGATTCATCAAAATTAGCGAACAGGTGTGCACATTTTGTGTGTGTGGGTGTTGTCATGTGGGCGTGCTCAGGATAATGGATTGCACCTAATGCAGGAAGTGCTATTGCAAACAAATGTATATGTCTGTGTAGTGTTGTCATAGTAAATAATTTTTTATGCGCAGTTCAAGAAGGGTCTGCTATTCGGCTTCCTGGATTACAACATGCGCAATATCTATCTGCTTAGGAAAAATACCTTTAGTGCATGCCACATTTCTTGCAACCCGCCATTAGTATCCTATTAGTGAATTGATAATTCTGGATTGTGTCCATTTTGGATGTTACAGTGTATATATATTTTGCTGCATTTACTCTTGTAGTAGAATTAGTTAGTGTGGCAAGCCGAATGATGCCCCGGCAACACATAGACGAGATAGCTCTTTTTTTTTCTATTT